>PVIA01003790.1:122795-157188 GCA_004024845.1 Tonatia bakeri
TCGGGTGTTTTATTGATGAATTTTCAAGTGTAGCCTGTCGTGGTTTGTGTCGCTTGTTAGAAAGTCAGTGTTTGAGAACACTCTCCTTGGAGGAGTGAAGTGTCACTGGTAATGACCCGCTGCACGGCACCGCCACCACGTCCGTGAGAATCCTGTGTCACGGCCACTCGGGGAGCGAGGGGTGCTTGCGGTTTGGGTTCGAGTGCTGTGGAGGCCTCCGCCATGGCCCCGAGGTTTGAAGGGAGAGAGTAAACCTCGACAGGGTCAGATCACGCAGACAGTTCAGAGGGTCCTGGCATCAGTCAGAGAGTCAGATAGGCCACCCTGTCCCTGGTGAGAGTGTGGGGTGTGTCGATCTGAACATCTCTGTGTGTTACTTTCAGTATGGGGTAAGTGACATGGCTGCAGAGCCGGGACCTCGGGGTTGGGGATGTACACAGGGGAAGGCTTGCGACCCCATGGCCTCGATCAGACGGGGGCTGGGCCTGGGGCCAGCCTCGGCTTCCTACCAGCCAGAGCGAAGGGGCCAAAGTAGCCGAGCCCGCATCCAAGGGCACGGTCAGCGCAGGGGTCAGTGTGCGTGGGGCCCTCCTTTGAATGGCGATTCTGGTTTTCTGGTGATGCATGAAGCAGGCCAATCCGCTGAGGGGGAGGGTAGGGGGGAGGCTGTGGAGAGTTGAGGGAAAGGGAAAGGCAGGAGACCTCCATTGGGGATAACTGGACAAGGGACACGGACCTAGCTGCTGGCTGGCTCCCAGAGTCCCCTGGGTTCAGGGTCCTGGAGGAGAGGGAGACCTGTCACAGCGTGCTCCTCGGGCGTCATTGGCTGTGTGGGAGCTGGCACCAGGCAGGTGGCCATTGGCCGAGAAGGGAGCTAGTGTTCATGTCCACGACGGTGGCCATGGGTTCTGCACTGGCCCGAGAGGGAACGGGCTGGCCCCCGTGGAGTGGGGAGCTGTCGAGCTGGGGCTGTCGCTGGTGGGAAGGGAGGTGAGGTAGGGGACGCTCCTCCTGGGGGGTGGTTGGTGATGGCGAGGTCTAGGGCTGCCCCGGGAGGCTTCCAAAAGCGGGGTTTTTGTTACCTCCATGAACATACTTGAAGGACAGGGACTGGCAGTTCTGCCGTTCAGCCAGGGAAGGACTTCCTACCGGAGTGACAGTGGCCCTCCTGCGAAGGGCAGGTAGGACTGGTGCTGCACTGAGAGGCTGGGCCCCAGGAGGGGCCGGTGACGATGCCACAGATCTGGGTGTGAGCGGGGGAGCAACTCAGCCCGTATGCGGCTCAGAAGAGCCAGGGCTGGAAGGCGACACGTATCTCCTCTCTGTGTGCGGGTCAGCACCAGGAGTTGTGCGGGGGAGGCAGGGGAGCAGTCAGTCTGGAGGAGGGTGGTGAGGGGAAGGAGAGCCTGCCTGCCCTTTGGCCCTCTGTGCCAGCTCGTCCGGAGGAAATGGGGGCCCTCAGGAGAGGGGCCCGTGCTGATACCGGACCTGAAAATCCAGGGGCACCCTGGGAGCGGTGGGAGGGCTGGCGTGGAGGTAGCAGGTGGCAGATGGGGACCGATGAAGGCTGATGAGAAGCGCAAGAGGAGGTTAGCTCTGCCCTCAGGTCTGGTGGGGGCGGCCTGCGGGTGGGGGCCGGCTTCTTCAGGCCGGGTGCCGGGGCAAGGGCACTTGTCAGGTGCCCGCTGGCAAACGGCACAGCCACGGTCCCCTTTGTCTTTCAGACTGCTGTGGACGTCTTCAGGAGGATAATTTTGGAGGCAGAGAAAATTGATGGGGCCGCTTCGCAAGGAAAGTCTTCCTGCTCCATGATGTGACTCCCCGCGCCGCGGACGCAGGGACCGCCCTGCGCGGGGACAGGCTGCCGGAGCCGCGGAGACGACTCAGCTTCGTTTTCCTTTGTTAACCCGAAAGATGTCATCTGGGTCAGAGCTTTTCCCGCCCACCCCTCAGATTATGTTGGACTCTGACTCTGTCCACATGAATTCACTTCCACTTTCAAATTTTAAGCAATCATATTTTCAATTTATATATTGTATTTCTTAATAATATTATGACCAAGAATTTTATCGGCATTAATTTTTAAGTGTAGTTTGTTGTTTAAAATAATGTAACCATCAAAAGATGCATATTGTTACACTACTGTTTGTTAACTAGGCTTCCATATGTCAGTGTTTATTTCATCGTTAAATGTATACTTGTAAATAAATAGATGCAGACCTTAGTCCCTCGTGCTGCTCTGTGTGGCTTTTTGAGAAGGAACCCTCGTCCTGTGAGGGCTTCCTGTCCGCCCTCAGGAAGGCCCAGCTTGGCCCCCGGGGATGGGGGGGTGGGGGGCGTGGCCCTCGGCCCCGGGGCGGCAGTGACTGACGATGGGGCTGCAAGGCCGGAATCGGGTGTCTGAGTGCCCTTGCTGGTCTGTGGGGTGGGGCCACCGAGGTCCCCCGCCAAGCCCTCCCCACCCCACCCCCCTCTGCTTGTCTGCCCAGCTTCTCAAAGGGCAGGTGACACTTCAGACACTATCCTTCCTTGCGTGGACCTGACAGACGGTGGGTCTGCCCTAGGTCAGTCTGACCCCACCCCACACCGCCAGAGCTCTGTGCGGGCCCCAGGTCTTCCTCGGGCCTCGGCCACACCCCTCCCACCCTGCGGGTGCAGCGCACAGACTTGGGGGGTGACTGGGGGGTGGGGGCTGCACCTGCACTGCAGGCGGGTTCACGTTTTTTACATGGTGCCCCGTCCCCATTTTCACAGGGCCGTGACTGACATTAGGAAGCGTTACTATTAATAAAATGCAGTTTTGCTTTATGACTAATTTTTGCATGAAAAATTGTTTTTAGAACACACCACCATTTTGGATCTTTTAGGCTGTTTGTCTCGTCATTCCAGGATGAAATTAGATCCCTGGAAAACCTCCACAAAACCCTCAGTTTTAAAATAAAAGCAAACGTGGCCGTGTAGTGTCGTCGCTCACCAACAGGGTTTACTCTGGGCCTGCTGCTGTGTCTGTGCTCCAGGTGCAGGGCCGCAGGCACCCGGCGGGCGGCTCCACCTGGAAGGTTTCTCTGTGGAATGAAGACTTCCAGCAGCAGCGGGTTCACAGTGGAGATTTCACTGTCGCAATGTGGTCCTTTCAGGGCGGGACCTCTGTCTGGCAGTGGCCTGATACTCCTTCACATCAGCGGTCCCCGGCCTTTTCAGCCCCAGGGACCGGTTTCGGGGAAGAAACTTTCCCCCCTGCAGTGGCAGAGCTGTGAGGAGTGGGGGCTGGAGGCGGCGGAGCCCAGGCTGAAATGCTAAGCTGGCGGGACACTCCGCCTGCTGTGGCCCAGGGGTTGGGGACTCATGCTTCACTTGGTGCGGTTTACCCACCACTCACAAGTTTTCTGAGCGAGACGCTATTCCAAGTGTCGTGAACCACAGAAATCTGCACCCCTATAGCACATGCCTCTGACCTTGAACCTTGGCGATTCCACCGGGTGCGTCTGGTCCTGCTCCCCACGGCCGTGGTCCCATCCACTAGGCCGCTGATGACTGCTTGATGGATTCACCGTGTTACCACTTCCTGGCGTGGCATGGTGTGGTGGCTTGGGACTTCAGTGACGGGACGCTCATGACCCCCATGCCGTGCCAGTGTTCCCACACACCCTGCAGGAGAGACACCCCCCTGCCCTCACTGGAGCAGGCAGCCGTGGAGAGTAAGTCATGGATCCCAGTTGGCAAGAAGCAGACGCACTCCATCCGCCATGCTGATACGCCATCTGCAACCGCCAGGTGTGACGCCAGGTTTTTGTTATTGAATACTGTGTTTCATCATTTCTGAGGTTTTTCTTACATTTTAACATTTTTTTAAATGAAATGAGTCTCAAATCGGTGACAAAGCATTGTGTCACAAAAGGTATTATTTTTCTGGATGGTATATAAATGCAATCTTAAGATTTATTAAAGTACATTAAGCACAAATATAAAACTAGGGATATATTCAGAACTACTTTGCAGCTCATAATAAATGCAAATTACGCAGATTTAAATTAACATGATGAAGTTTTGCTAAAGCTTAATTACCATCTACTGTCACCTCTCGAGTCCGCCCCGCCCCCAGTGCATCACGGGGGTGCGTCTGAATTTGTCATCGCCAGATCCAGTAGGTGGTTTAGGTGGTTTCTGGGTTTTTTGTTTTTTTGTTTTTTGCTATTTAGAGAGGAGGGGAAAGAGAGAGAAAGAGAGGGAGAGAAACATCAATGTGTGAGAGCTATCAATGGGTCGCCTCTCACACACCCCCATCGGGGACTCGGCCAGCAACCCTGGCGTGTGCCCTGACCCAGCATCAAACCAGCGACCTGTCGGTCCGCAGGCTGACACTCAGCCCACCGAGCCACAGCAGCCAAGGGTCGCTCCTGACCCTTCCTCAGCAGTGTTGCAGACCAGACTGCTTTCTGTGGAAGTCTATTTCCATGATACCCATCTCCTGGTCTCCCCACTCACTGAGGCTGCCTTGGTTTCCCCTACATGGACCCCTTTCCTCACCACACCCTGCCTTGATTTTATCCAGTCACGTGGCTTTGCTGCCTCATTACCTGACGACCAAAATCTGTGTCTCCCACCCCAACCTCTGTGGGCTCAGCCTTACCTTGTATTATGTCTCGTAGGCATCTCAAGTTTATGATGAAGTTGAATTCTTGTTATCCTCAAAAGCGTGGGCCTCCCCTAGACCCTGTTTCAGGAAAACATTCTCCACCACAAACTAAAGCGAGTGATTGGGGGGCCATTCTCTTGCTCTTTCTTCGTCCCTCCAATCCAGCCGATCCAGTGAAATCTAAGGGCCCTGCCCTCCGGAGCGGGGCCTGGGTTCGGTTCGCCTTCTCCCCACAGCAAACCAGCCCACTGTGGCAGCTCACCTTCCCACACACGGATGCTGCAGCCCAAGTCAGCTTGTTTAAAACTTGTTTGATGTTCCGCCCTCACTTTCAAGTCCTTAAATCACAGCGAAATCCAAACTTCCTGTCCGCTCCAGGCATCTGTCGGAGGCCTAGGGTTTGTCACACAGTGCGGCACGTGCCACCATTCATCGGCTGTGGTCCGTGTGCTCGGTGTGCTGCGGTCACTGGACTGCATCTGACCACACCAGAGACGGCGACCACCGGTCTCTCATGCTTTTGCTTCATCGGCTGCCCCCAGCACGGGAAGAGAGATTTTCCAGAATACCATTTAATGTTCTTGTGGAAAATGTCCCGTTCCCAGGGGCTGGGGCCGCATCCGAGAATCGAGCAGGCTGCGGACCCCATGGGGACAGCCCACAGCATTTACGGGAGAGGTTCGTGCTTGCAGAAAGACTCAGCTGCCAGGGTCCTGTGACCATGGTGCCCTCAGCAGAGGCTGCCACCAGGCTGTGCCAGCAGGAGACCGGGTGCCTTCCAAGGCACAGCTCAGAAAATTCCAGCACCACTCTCTCTCACTCCTTCACCTCCCCCGAGAATAGAGAGTTCTACAGTAAGACAAAAAGAAAAGCTTACACTGGGCAAAACTGTTTCCCGCTCTGGAGTGACCAGGGACCGCCTGCTCTGGAGACAGAATGGAACGAAGCTGAGAGTGAAGGCGGGGTCTCGGGTTCAGAGCAGGGGACCCACGGGCCAGAGATCTGCCAACTCTTAGTCTGCTGTTGGCACAAACCACGTTTGATCACGACCCATGAGCCTGACACCCTGACATCCACAGGGAACCCCAAATAAATGGGGCTGCGGATTGAGACTCAGAACATAGGATCTATGGTCCCGCTGCAACTCGTGTGTGTCTTTGGACAACTCCCTCTGACCCCGGTCTTGATCCCTGCGTCCCAGACTTCCCTTTGCCAGGGGGGGTCGTAACGGCCCCAAGTGTGAAAGCCTTGGCTGTTCCCAGAGCCCTAAAAATGCAAAGTCAGGGTCCTGAGGAAACGGGGCCAAGCCAGGTCTCCAGTCTGAGGTCTTGCCCCTGCCAGCGGGGTCTCCCCTGCTCCCCAGAGCTCCCTGAGCCTCCCTCCACAGCTGTGCTGTCGCTTGCGGCTGTCGAACTTCCACTGGGCCGCCGTGTTATTCCTGGTACACACCCAAGAGGCAAGATGCAGGCCCAAGCATCACCTACCGAGACCTGGCTGGTGTGTCTCAGTGGGTTGGGCGTCGTCCCGAGAACTGAAAGGTCGCTGGTTCAATCCCAGGTCAGGGCACAGGCCTGGGCTGCGACCAAGTTCCTGATTAGGGGCGTATGAGAGGCAACTGATGGATGTTTCTCTCCCTCCCTTCCCCACTCTCTAAAAATGAACAAGTAAAATCTTATTTAAAATGTAAAGGAACTACGTCCCCCACCCTGGGCAGGTGGCTCAGTGGGCTAAAGCATTGTCCCACACACCAGACACCACCAGGCTGCGGGGTCGATCCCCGGTCAGGACACGTGCCTGGGTTGCAGCTTTGAGCCCCGCTCAGGGTGCGTGTGGGAGGCGACCGATTAGTGTTTCTCTCTCACATCGATGTTTCTTTCTCTTGCTTTCTAAAATCCATAAACATGCCTTTGGGTGATAATTTTAAAGAGAAAGAAAGAATTACCTCTCTAAGCCATCTGATTCTAGTCTGGCCCAAGGTGTCAAAAACATGAGGATTTGCGTGGTAATAAAAACTGCAGGTCTGGGCAGATCACACATCAGATTCACTGAAGGTCACAGTCGGACCTGGTGAGCTCGGTCCTGCACCTCATCAAACACAAGTGCAGAATAGGGGACTGTGCCCCAGTTGGGGACAGACAGACTCCAAGCAGTCCTTCATCTGAGGGCATCCTCTGACTCCAGCGCTGCCTCCGGCTCCCACACTCTCTTACGACCTAGCAAGGGGCCTCGGCTTCTACTTTTAAGGCATGAAGTTTCTCAAGAAATAGCAGAGGATCCAGGAAGCATGATCTCGACAATCAAGACCTTTCACCCAGTTTTCCCTGACGCCCGAGAAAGTCCGGGGAGCCACACCCCTTGATTTATTACTGACCAAAAACGAAACAGCCGGTCGGCTCGCCTGCTCTGTGCTGCTCTGTACAGGGAGCCGCCAGGCCAGCCAGCGCTTCTCGGTGTATCACTCAACATTGCGTTCACCCTCCTGCCCCTCCATTATCAGGTCAGCCAAGGACCCGTGTGAATCAGCGTGGTCATCTCTGTTACATGTGGCTTGGCTGTGGGGTTGATGTGTCCTGACCTTTACCCTAAAGGCTTACACAGAGGGCCGGCCTGGTCCTGGCAGCTGGGGCAGCTGGAGTGGGAGGAAAGGCCCCCCTCCCTTCTCCAGCCCTGGCACGTGGGGCTGCCACACCTTCTGTGCTGGTGGCTGGAGCCCTGTGTGGACTTGCAAAATGGCGGGGGGATCAGCTCTAAGTCAGCTACTGACTCCATGGGGTTCAGGGACCACATCTGAGAACCAGGGACTCAGGCAACAGCCCCTGAGAACAAGGGGTGCATGGCAGGGGGGCTGTGACCACAGAACTGTAGGAGGGTGACTGCCGCCCCACTTGCTTACCTGGGACCCAGGAGGGCCCTTCCAGGTAGAATTGGGTCCTCCAAACATTGATGTGAAAGTCTTAACCCCCCACACGGTCTTTGCAGATGTAGGTCAAGTTCAGATGAAGTTGTACAGGAGTCGGATGAGCCCTAACCCAGGGACCTGCATCCTAACGAGGAGAGGAAATTGGGACCCAGAGGGACAGCTTCACGTCAGAAGTCACGTGGCGATGAAGGCAGAGATCAGAGTGACACTGCTGCATGCCGAGGAACACCAGGGGCTGACAACCGCCCCAGAGCCAGGACAGGCATGGGACAGACCCTCCCTCTGTGCCTCCAGAAGGAGCCACGCCTGCCAGCCCCTGGATCTCTGGTGGTGGCCCTCCCCCCCATCCCACGCCCCTCTGTGAGAGAGTGACTGCCTACTGTTTTAACCCCTCACTGTGGTCCTTTGTCACGGCCGTGGCAGGGAACTAACACGAGGATGTCCTGCAGTGTGGGGCTGTCACCCTTCAAACCACCACAGTCCCTGGCTCCCCAGAACACATTGGCTGTCTTGCACATAAGGAACCCAAGTGACTTTCCATCTGAACTCGCGAGTGTGCACAGGAGGAGACTGATGCCCAGAGAAGTTGGGACCACGCTCTCAGTTCAGGTTGGGCTGACAGAGTGCCACAGGCTGCGCGGCTGGTCACCAGAGGTTGATTTCACACTGTCTGGAGGCCGTGAGGTCCCAGATCGAGGCACCAGCAGACGCGGTGTCTGGGGAGGTCCCACTTCCGGGTTCACAGACATGGTCCTTGCGTGGCGGACAGAGTGAGAGCTCTCTCAGGGTCCCTTCTATGAGGGTAGTACTGACCCCACTCCTCAGGGCTCCACCCCAGTAGCCTACACACCTCCCAAGGGCCCCACCTCCTCCTCCTGACACAGGGTGGGGCAGAGTAGGGTTACCACGGTGGACACGTGAAAATGGGGTTTACTTATGTATTACTATTGATCAGTCATTGTGTGATTTTCCAGACGGACAACTGTAAGCCTACTTTTGCCCCTCCCTCTGCACTGGAGAGTGGGATTTCAACACAGGGACTTGGGGTGGAAGGCACGACTGTCCAGTCTGTGGCCACTGCCGAGGGTGACCTAGGAAATCCGTGTGAGACCGAGACTAAATGCCCTTTGCAAGAGTTGACCCCCAGGGGGTTTGCGTGTGCACTTGTAGGAGCGTGGGAGCAGCCCGCCCACCCTGGCCCAGGGAACTTGGTACAGACTCCGGCCCAGTCTGTCTGGGCTGCACAGAGCCCCAGAACTTGCACTTCGGACAAGTGCACGGTGGACAAGCGCACAGTGATGCCCATGCTGCTGGACAGTGCGGGGTGGGGGGCGCTCTGCCTCGATTCCACCGCCCCCTCGGAAAGATGCAGCCCCTGGAGCGAATAAGAAAGGATCTTGGGCTGACAGCTGTGGGATGGGGGATGGGAATCCATCCTCACCCCAGCCCTGCCTCCTCCTCACTTCAGCCCTGCTCCCTCCTCACCCCTGCCTGCCCCCTCCTCCCCCCTGTCTGCCCCTCCTCACCCCAGCCCTGCCCCCTCCTCACCCTTGCCCTGCCCCCTCCTCACCCCAGCCCTACCCCCTCATCACCCTTGCCCTGACCCCTCCTACCCCTGCCCTGCCCCTGAGCGGGCAGACACATCTCTGGATTCCCCTTTGTTCTCCAGCTGCAAGATGAAACAGCGCGTATTTGAACTAAACGGACTGTTTCAGATGATACATGTTTCTCCAGCTTGATTCAGGTGTTCCAATGCAAAACTTTCAATTTCCTGATTTTTACCCACTCCCTCCATTTTTTTTTTCAGTGTTAGGGTTGTTTTTCCCAATCATTTTTCTGAAGCGGGTGGGTGGCGCCCGCAGCCCTGCCGCCACCGTACGACGTGACCCCGAGCCGGACAGCTGTTGCTGTGGCATGCGCGGCTCCCACGCTGCTGCGGGCGGGGGTGGGGCAGGGGGACCTGACCGCGGGTTTGCTCTGTCGCCCCCTGGAGTCTGAGAAAGGCACAGATGTCTGTGCTATTTGTGTCTTTCCACATTGCTGACCCCGTCCGTCTTGTGAGAGCAAGTGGCTCCGCAAGGTACTTGTGGGAAAGCGCAGGTCACGCCTCACGGCGGGCTGCCTCGAGGCCATCATGGCTGCTGGCTGCGGTACAAGCGGCCTCACAGGGCTCAGGGCGAAGGGGTATGTGAAAGCCGGGGTGGGGTTTCCCTAGGAAAGGGAGGGGACCCTGACACAGTGGGTGCCCTCTGCCCAGTGCTCTGGCAACCCTGTCAAAGAAGGTGGGAAGGGACAGAGATGGCACACTCTGGACCCCAGGAGCAGCGCACACAACCCACGACTGCGGAAAGAAGGCTGGAGGCCCGATGTGGGGAGACCTCGCCCTCTGTTTCCGGGGGTCCCAGCTCTGAGTAGGGCTGTTGGGCTGCGTCTCTCCCCCTGGCTTCCTGGTCCTGCCGTCATCACCTGGGTCTCCCCCTCCATCCACCCTTGGTGAGAGAGATGTCCAGCCCGGCGGCCGCCCTGCGCTGGCTGTGGCATCGGGAGCGGCAGCCCCAGAGGACAGCGCTGAGCCCCACACTAGTCAGGGGCTCTGGAAGCGCCCAGTCCAAGAAACCAGCAACGACGGGGCCAGGCCACAGCGCGGGAGGCGGTCCTTCTGATGCGCACGCACGGCAGGAAACAGGGAACAGGCGACCTGCACGCACAATCCGTAGGTAAGGAAAGACTCCAAACACGTGGGCAATTAATAGGAGGAAGCTGCTGACAGAGGTGCAAGCCCGCACGGACGGTGTGCGAGTGGACAGACGCTGACCAGCTGGACGCAGATCCGCCGTGGGTGCCCCTGGAGAACCCCTGCCGCACCCTGTGGACGTGGAGGTGAGCTCGGGCTTCGCCCAGCTGTTTCACTCAGGCCCCAAAGGGGGCGGGACTGGCCCCGTGCAGGGGGCGGGGCATGGGGGACGGCATTTGGAAATTTGAGGGCGTTTGTTAGAGTGACTGAGGGCAGGCCTTCGTGGGCCGGGCACAGGGACACTGGATGTCCTACAGCACGCGGTGAGGAGCCATCCCACCATCCCACCTACGGACACGGAGTGTTCTTCACTTGGCTTTAATATGCGCTGACTTTCCTCGTACGGGAAGGTTCTATACTTTCAGCTCAGTGTTGCTGTGAACCTAAAGTGGGTCTAGAAAATAGTGTATTTTAAACGTTTAAATATATATATATATTTATTTATTGATTCCAGAAAGAGAAAAACATCAGTTGGTGGCCTCTCCTACACACGCCTCATCTGGGGACTGAACCCACAGTCTAGGCACGTGCCCTGACTGGGAATCGAACCCTCAACCTTTGGTACACAGGATGATGCTCCGACCAACTGAGCCATATGGGCCACGCAAGTCTATATTTAAAAAATAATAAGAAGAAGAGGCTTAATTTATCTTATTTGAAAATAAGGGGCCTGGCTGGTGTAGCTCAGTGGATTGAGCATGGGCTGGGAACGAAAGGGTCATTGGTTCGATTCCCAGTCAGAGCACATGCCTGGGTTGTGGGCCAGGTCCCCAGTGGGGGGCGCACCAGAGGCAACCACATATTGATGTTTCTCTCCTTCTCTTTCTCCCTCCCTTTCCCTCTCTCTAAAATGAATAAAAACAAACTACTTTTTAACAAAGAAAATAAGGGAAGAGACTCCCCCCACCCTTTTCCTTCCAGAATTTCTTTCTCTGCCCCTTTCACATGTCCATACCCTCTGTGTTGCACAGATTCTGAGTTGCCCATCGAGAACTTTCTCACCAAGTGTGTTCCGCTCTTCCTCCACTGCCCGACCTGCAAGTCGCCCACCCTCACTTCTGAAATCTGCAACCCTGTCTTCTCCCTCCCCCTTTTTTCTAATTTGTCCGAAAAGGCCTTCTATCCCCAACTTTGCCTCACTGTCTTTGGAATTTGCGTGCCTCTGTGAATTCCTGGTGCTGAAATGGTGCTTTTCTCCTGTGACTCTGTCTCCGTGAATTAGATTATTAGCCCAGCCAGAAGAACTTAGAAGGGGGGAGGAGAAGTATTACTAGTTCTTTCAGCCCCCACATTCCTGTGCCCCAAGAATGGTGTGGCCTCGTTTCCCCGGCCCTGAAGTGTTTCATCTGTGAAATGGTGATAAAAATATACTTTCCTCACAGCAGCTGCGACTGCTGCCTGCAGTCCCACTTCTGCCCCACCCACTGGCCCCCGCTCCATGCAGCCCCTGGGGTGCCCCCTGCAAACACAAGCTGTCCTTCGACCTCAGAGCCAGCCAGGGCCCCAGTGAACCACCAGGGTCATCGTTCTGCGTGTATGCATCTCCTCTCCCCGGCAGTTTGGGGGCAGTGCATCCTGCGGCCTCACCTCACTGTTGGCTGTTCGCTCCCCAAACCGTCTCTGAGCCTCTGTTAGGTCTCACACTGCTGTGGGGCTGGTGTTCCTGGAGAGGGGTCCTTGTCAGGGACAGGTGCCGCAAAAGGGTGAACGCTGATCCCTGGAGGGAGGGGGAGGGGAGAGGGACAGGCGTGGCCTTCAGCAGGATCAGAGTGGGGTGAGGGGGACGTGGCAGGAGATGTGGGGGCCAGCGGGAGGGGGCGGGGGATCGGGGTGGGGGGCAGAAAGTTCAAGGTGGGGCTGGGAGCTGAGGTAGAGCAGCAAGGTCAGGGGCGGCCTTCTTTGCCCTCAGGGTAACTAGGGGACAAAAGGGCTGGCAGGCTTTGTGGGCGCAGAGAGGCAGACCTGTGGGGCTGGGGGTGGGTGAGGAGGAGGGATCAGTGACCCCCCAGGGAAGAGGGGGTGGAGCATGCCCTGAGTGTGTGGTCCTGGCTCAGAGGGGTAGCCGCAGCCCAGCCACAGTCGCAGTCCGGGGTCAGAGGGAGAGAGACACACAGAGAGGCCTTGGGGGCAGCTGGGGCTCAGGCACAGTGACCTCCGTGACCTCGGGGCACGGGACGGGGGTGGGGGGTTGAGTCCCAGGCTGGGCGGCCCCTCGAGGGCTTACACAGAGACAGCTCCAATGCGCAGGCCAAGCAAATCCTTTGTCCCCGTCGGGGCGCTGACCCAGCAGGGCCCAGCCGCTATATCTGGGTGCCGGCCTGCAGGCGCGGCGGGCGGGCGCCATGGCGCAGTGCTCAGGGAAGGTGAGTGCGACCAAGCTTCTCAGCCAAACAGGCAGCCTGGCTGAGGGAGGTGGGGGGTGGGAAGGACCCCTCCCCCGCCCCCCTGCACTGACTCGGAGGCCCGGCCTCCACCCC
Source organism: Tonatia bakeri (assembly GCA_004024845.1). Classification (NCBI taxonomy): domain Eukaryota; kingdom Metazoa; phylum Chordata; class Mammalia; order Chiroptera; family Phyllostomidae; genus Tonatia; species Tonatia bakeri. Next base: position 135,623 of record PVIA01003790.1, read on the forward strand.
TTCAAGTCAGGCCTCCACCCCTTCAAGTCAGGGAGCGCGTCAGGCCTCAGAGGGGCCTTGGCTGGGGTGGGGGGCTTTGGCGGGGGTGGGGGGCCTTGAGCTGTCCTGAAGCCCCAGGGCCCCCAGCCCCTGCCTGAGGCTGCTCCGTGTGGCTGCTCCTCCCTCAGAGACACTTGGGGCTGGTTCTCTGCAAAACGCTGAGACTTGAGTGACCTTTGAATCCTGTGGGTGACCAGTTCTCCTTGACCATCTGGAGGGGAACCTTGACCAGCCCCGTCCCATGCAGGAGGGTGGCAAATCTGCCCCTTCTCCAGGTCCCCATCCTCACCCATCTGATACCACCTTCAGTCTCCCAGAGACTGCACTCAGGGCACCACTGTACCCGTCTGCACAGGCCAGCTTACGCTTCATGGCCAACACACCCACCCGGGGCCCTGAGGGGGAGCCAGGAAATGGTCTCAAAGCTGACACACTCGCATCCCCCTGGCCAGATCATGCGGCCTTGCCTCACTCCGGGGGGTCCAGAAGGGCAGTGCCCCTGTGGGAGGAGGGACATGTGTCTATAGCAGTTATGGAGCCCCAGGAAACGTCACTTGTACTTTGCCAGGGCCCTTCTAGGAGCACAATTTTTAAAAAAGATTTTATTTATTTCTAAAATATTTATTTATTTTTAGAGAGGGGAAAGGGACAAAGAGAGGGAGAGAAACATCAGTGTGTGGTTGCCCCTTGCATGCCCCCTATGGGGGACTTGGAGCACAACCCAGGCATGTGCCCTGACTGGGAGTAGAACTGGCGACCCTTTGGATCATGGCCCAGTGCTCAGTTGGCCGAGCCACACCAGCCAGGGGCAGCACAATTATTAAAACCCAAAGAGTGATTGCATGGCTGGAACTTAGGCCCCCAGGCAGGAGGTGAGTTTTGGGGTTGGCACGCTTCATGTTGTTTAGTTCGGGGACAAGTGGAACCCAACACTGGTCCATTGCCATGGGACACTGTCTAAACTGGGTTGCTGAAGCTCCAGCTTGGACACACGCCTATCACCCGAAGCAGCGGCCTAGCAAGCAAAGGGATAGTTACCCTGAAAAGCCCTTTTGAGCCATGAATCCTGAGCCCAGCCCTGATTCAGCTGGTGGGGTTCAGGCTGCCCCCACCCTCCCCACCCCCCGCCACCGCCCAGTGCAGGGGCCAGTCCAGGCCTATGAGGCCCGGTGATGGGGAAGCTCCGTCTGTTGAAAACGTGTCCTTGGATGTTATGTTATGATAAACGAAAGTCCAGTTTTAAGAAATGCAGTGGGCGTTTGGGAAGAGTCCCTTTTCAGCAGGGCCCCTGGACAAAGGGGAATCCCGGTCCCCCCGTCTCTCCTGGAGTTTGCTCACTGCCAGCTCCTGGCTGCGAGGGGCGCACTGCGTCCATTCTTCCGCCCGCCTGGCCAGCGCGGTGGAGCGCCTCCTGCACGCAGCAGGCAGGCCTGGGCTTCCGCGGCCGGCCAGGGTTCAGTCAAGGGCGTCGGGTCCCCGCGCCCCTGTGCCTTTGCAGATCACTCTCTACGAGGGTACGCACTTCACTGGGCGGAAGCTGGAGGTCTTCGGGGACTGTGACAACTTCCAGGACCGAGGCTTCCCGAACCGGGCGAACTCCATCCGCGTGGAGAGTGGAGCCTGGGTGTGCTTCCACCACCCCGACTTCCGGGGCCAGCAGTTCGTCCTGGAGCGCGGCGAGTACCCCGACTTCTTCCGCTGGAACGGCCACAACGACCACATGGGCTCCTGCCGGCCCGTTCGGATGGTGAGTGGGCCGCGCCGCCAGGGGGCGTCCTGCCGGGGGGCGTCCTGCCCGGTGGCCGAGGGTCAGGCCTGGCCAGATGTGGGACAGCAGGGAGGGAGCGTGGGATCGGTAAGACAGACAGAGGGCCCAGGGACCGAGTGACTCCCGCAGGTGGGCAGGGGGTGCCTGGGGTCCCCGCTGGACCTTTTCATGCCTATACTTTCAGGCACATTTGAGGAAAGCACTTCAGATTTCTTTTTTAATAACTTAAATCATTTTTTTATGTTTCAGTCACAGTTGACACACATTATGTAAGTTTCAGGTGCACACCCCAGTGAGTAGACATTATATAGCTTAGTAAGTGATCACCCAGTAAGTCTCGGACCCACCGGGCCGTCCCTAGTTATTGCGGTATTACCGACTCCGTTCCCTGTGCTGGACCTCCCACCCCCAGACTGTTCCGGGACTGCAAACCTGTAGTTCTCAGTCCCTTCCCCTTTCTCATCCAGCGCCCACCCCCTCCCACCGGGCAACTGTCAGAATGTTCCCCGTGTGTACGAGTTTGTTTACGTTCTGCTTGTTGTCTTGTTTTGTTTTTAGACTCAATGTGTACTTATTGCCATTTTATTGTTCATATTTTTGGGGGATCTTCTTTCTTCTTCTTCTTCTTCCTCTTCCTCCTCCTCCTCCTCCTCTTCTTCAAGAAGACCCTTTAACATTTCATAGAATAGTAGTTTGGCAATGGTGAACTCCTCTAGCTTTTTCGTGTCTGGGAAGCTCTTTATCTGTCCTTTGATTCTAAGTGATAATCTTAGCACTTCAAATTTCTGATCCCCAAATCTTGCTGAATTTCCCACTTAAAATGCCATTGGAAGCCCAGCCTGGTGTGGCTCAGTGGACTGAGTGCTGGCCTGCAAACTGAAAGGTCACTGGTTTGATTCCCAGTCAAGGCACACGCCTGGGTTGTGGGCCGGGACCTCAGCAGGGGGCGCATGAGAGGAGACTACACATTGATGTTTCTCTCCCTCTCTTTCCCCACCCTTCTCCTCTCTCTAAAGTAAGTTGCTTTTTTAAAAAATGCTGTTGGAGACACAGGTTTCCAACAGGGCCCCTGGACAAAGGGGAATCCCGGTCCCCCGTCTCTCCTGGAGTTTGCTCACTGCCAGCTCCTGGCTGCGAGGGGCGCACTGCGTCCATTCTTCTGCCCGCTTTGGTTTTGCCACCAGACCGGGGAGCACTTAGCCACTCAGGCAGACCACCAGGCAGGTCACCTGGTGGAGAGCGTTTTCCACCTTGAGCTTCGGTGCTCAGCTGGGGAAAAGATGACCAGGGGTGATGCAAGCCTGGCCAGTGAGCCGGAATTTGGGGTCAGGAGCCAACAGGTGGCGGCCACTGCACGGTGTGACCCCAGGTGTAGGGGCCAAGGACGTGTGTGTCTGGTTGTCCCGACGGTGGGATTTGAGGACTTGGGGTTCTCCCGAGTCACGGTTCCTAGCCGTCCTGCTGTGAGTTCCACATGATTGGATGATTCCTGAGACTGGGGTGAGCAGGGGACCCTAACCTGCACGTGGGGCCAGGTGGGCAGGTGAACATCCGAGGAACCCCGGGGAAGCCACTTATTACGTGGGGTTCCCCCAGGCTGTGGCAGCTTGCATTGTAAGAACACTTTCTTGGTATTATTACCACCAGGCCACAGACATTTAGGAAAGGAATTCACAGGGTGGGCCCTGGATCTTGCGTAATGCTCTTTGTATGAGAAACATCTCAGGTATCTTTCCAGCCATCTTCTCCTAAGAGCTGGCCTCGGGCCAGCTGTGCTGCAGGCGCAGCCCCTGCTGGCGCCACCACAGCCAGCCGGGAGCAGGCCTGCCTCTGTCTCTCAGAAACACGGGGACACTTAGCAGGACATCTGTGTCTCCTCCCAGGGACGCAGCAGGCATTTCAGCGAAGACAGCTCTGTGTTTGCTTTAGGCTTCTGGCTTCATGTTTGTAGCAAAAGACTCTGTTACAGTTTGTAAAATACTATCATTTGAAGGCCTGCAGCCCAGGGAGGCTGGGGGGAGACCGGACCAGGTCAGGGGCTCTGCAGCTGTTTAAAGTGACAGACCCCTTTCATCCCACCAAAACCCTCGCACAAGAACTAGCAGGGGTGCTGGGTCGGGGTGCCTGTGGGCGGGTGGTGGGGACACACACTGTCCCCAGCCTGGGAACTCTTGGGTGTCCAGAGCCCGAGGTGATTCCCAGTCCCTGCCCCCGCACCGTCTTCCTGTTCTCGGGAGGGTCCCTCCGCTCCATTCACTTTCTTTCTTTCTGCTGCCCGCGGGGGCCCGAAGCATGGGGAGCACTTCCGCCTAGAAATCTTCGAGGGCTGCAACTTCACGGGCCAGTGCCTGGAGCTCCTTGATGACTGCCCCTTCCTTCCGAGGCGGGGCTGGGCCCAGACCTGCGTCAACGCCATCAAGGTGTACGGGGACGGAGCGTGAGTAGAGGCCGAGTGGCTGCCAATCACAGGCCCAGCCAGCCCCACGAGGCCCGCGTGGGAGGCTTTAGGGGGGGTCAGTCCCCAGCAGTGGACAGCTTGTCCCCAGCCCTGCAGGCCTCTCCCTCCCTCAGTGGCCTCCCCAGCCCTAGTCAGGCAGTGCGGTGACTGCCTCCACAGCCCAGAGAGGCCACACGGTGGGGACACAGGTCCCTTCACCTGCAGCCCACAGCCTCCAGCGATGAAGGGCGGGGCGTGTTTTCTCCCGCCCCCACCAAGGGCCTCAGACCAGACCAAGCCCTGGTGTGCAGCTGGGCTCCCAGGGCTGTCAGCGGCTGCCCAGCGGCTTGGAGCCGTGGGAGCCTGGGGGAGGGAGGAAGGGCCCCCCTGGGGCTCTGAAGCGTCTGGAGGCAGCTGCTCCATGCACCTGCCCACACACACCAGTTTTCCACTGGAGGGGGCGTCCCGGGGCAGGAACCTGTGTGTGGACTTACTTTGGAATCTCCTAAAACAGCGCCAGGCACAAGCGTGGAAATGGGAGTGTTTGCCAGGTGAATGAGTAGTGACTGGTCCCCATTTGGTGCCAGCACCCTGCCAGGTGATGGGTGCAGTCTGTGCAAACCGACCTCTTGGGGACCAGGAACGAATGGTGAGATGTGTGTGTGTGTGTGTGTGTGTGTGCATACAAGTGTCCTGAAATCACTCGTGGTCCTTGCAGACTGATCGGTGTAAAAGGTCAACTTTTACTGGGCCCCCCTGGCATGCACTGGCCCCAGACGGAGGGGTAGGATGTGGAGGGGTAGAAGGGCCCCCCACCCCCCATCCTCCATGGTGCAGGGAAGGAAGGGGACATTGCACAGCACCCTGAAACCTGACCTCCTGCCCACCCCTCCGGCCCCAGGTGGGTCCTGCATGAGGAGCCCAACTACCGCGGCCGCATGTACCTGGTGGAAAGAGGCGACTTCCACAGCTTCTCCGACTGGGGGGCCCCCAGTGCTCGAGTCCAGTCCCTCCGCAGGGTCGTCAACTTCTTCTAGCCGGGCCCAGGGGAGGCTGGGGACAGGGGCTGTCCCTTCTGCCCCTCTGCGGGACTGGGGACCACGGGGAATAAAAGTCATAAAAGTGGAGAGCGAGCCAGCCTGAGTGACTCCCTGCCCTTTCCTGGTGTCCGGGCAGCTGGACGGGGGCATCCCCAGCCCTGGGCAGGAGGCTGGCAGGACTCCCCAGGGAGGGGACCCCAGGGGACCTGGAGGGTGGAGGAGGACTCTGTGAGACACTCACTACTAGGAGGACATTAAGGCTGGAAGGGACCTAAAGGTCCTAGGGCCCAACCCTTTCACTTTACAGGTGAGCCCCGAGTGGGAGTGACCGCCTGCGGCCTGCCACGAGCTCCCAGGGGTGCCAGGATGGGACAGTGTCCCAGGGGGTGTGATACTGCAGTCGTCCCTGGTCCCGGGGACCTCCCACCATACCCCCTCGCCCCCTGGTGAGAGAAGGGGTGCAGCCGCCAGGAGTCACCTGTGGGACCCTCTGAGCAGAGGAGTCACAACGAGTGACTGTCCACCCTGCCCATGATGGGGAAAGGGCTGCCCTTCTGCCATTTGTCATTGGGGTCTCCAGAGGGTCTGTCCTGTACCCCAAAGCCCACAGCCTGCCTCCTCTCACTGCACCCCAAGGACGGGGCCCCGGGTGCCCAGCTCCTGGAACTGCTGGCTGCCAGGTGCAGAGGCTGCCCGGCCAGCCTCCCCAGGCCTCGAGCTGGGAGAAAACACCGCAGAACTAACAGCAAACCAGCTCAAATCTCTAAGCCCAGAGCCAGTTGGCATTTAAACGTCTGTGTCCCTATCTCTTTATAAGGACACCAGTCACATTGGATCAGGGTCGACACTAACGACCTCATCTGATTTAACTTCGACCCCTCTGTGAAGACCCAAACACAGTCACATCTCCAGGTTCTGAGGGTCAGGACTTCCACATGCGAAAGGGGGAGGGGACCCATTTCAGCCTCCCCAGCTGCTCCAGCCTCGGTGCCCTGCTCTGCCTGAGGACTGCGGTCACATCTGTTGTCCCAGCTGCACACAGCTGTAAAAGCCACACCACTAACCCACGAGAAGGTGCTGTAGAAATAGCGGTTATTGGTCGTTAAGTGACGCCCTCAGCGTCGCGCGGTGCGTTGGGGGAGCCAGGAGCAGCGAGGTCAAGTGCGAGCTCAGAGTCTGGGTCCTGAGCAGACAGACCTAGGACACACTGCTCTGTGCCTCGGTTTCCGCCGGGATAACAGCAGCACCCCCCCTAGGGGGCTCAAGGAGAACTGCAGGGGCCAGGGCGCTTCTCCAGCTCCCCAGTGGCGGTGGGAGGAGCCAGGCTCCGCGGCCCGGCCCGCATTCCAGACGTCTCCCTGAGCTTGTCCTCTGCGACCCGGGCTGAGCCAGAGCGGCACCTCATTCAGCGGTAATTTAATGCTCCACGGATGGGCTTGTGCTCCCGGGCGACCTGCCCCTCACCCGGGCCCCCTGCTTCCTAATCTGTCAGCAAATCTGCTCTTTGTCTGAAAGAAGAAAAACAAGATCCCCACCAGAATGCTTGCGGGCAGGCCTGTAATTTGTCTGAAGTCCGTCCAGGGGGTCGGAGGACCCAGAGCCAGGCCTTCTGAGGAGTCACATGCTTGACATATTTCTGTCTCCACTCTGTGGTTTGAGAAGCAGGGCTTTCACGGAGCCATCCCCTGGCGGCCCCCACCCTCGGTTCCCCTGCCCTCCGGGGCCCCTGCTGACCACAGTCCCCCCCATGTGTGGTTTATCAGGCCCAGCCTGACCACAGGAAAAGCACCCCCTCTGAGGCCGGGCAGCAGTTCCCTGGGGAGCAGCGGGCTGCCTCCGGAGTGGTCTGTCCCCCTGTCCCCTGCCCCAGCCACCCTGCCCCCACTGCGGGTGAGCCCAGCTGGTCTCCTGTGCCCCTGGGGGCTCCCCACATTTTCAAGGCCGTCTGTCTCCCGCCTTTGCCCTACTAAGAGAAAACGGAAGTCCTACATATCTTGTTCTCCTCAAGAAACTACTCGGATTTTCCCTGAGAGAGTTTTAAAATTTTAAGTCCTGCGTTCCACTTTGGGAAGATGCATGAGACAGTTCTGGGGCTGACAGCGGGGACAGTGGCGGGTGGCCCAAACAGTAAATCCATGTCCTGCATGTTTCCCCACAGTAAAAACAGAAGTCCGGCCCCTCATGCTGGGGTACTGAGGGCTGTGGGCAGGTAATTTGGGTGTCTGGACCCTCCGAATCCTAGAGGACCCTGTAGGTCTCACCTGCCCATGCCTTCTCTTACCTGAAGAATCTGTCGGTGTCCCATCAAATGCTGCGCAGGGACAACTGACGGCATTAAAGGGTACAGGGTGATGCAGGGAGCCAGAACGAAGACCTAGCTGAACCCCGACTTCCTGAGCCCCAGTCCTAGGGCAGCCTGGCAGGACGGGAGGGAGCAGCTTGCACCGAGGGGTGTGAAGGCTGGACCCACAAGGCGAGTGCCTTTGTAAGCAGGCCCCTGGCCTCCCTGCTGCCCATGGGGGGCCCTCTGTGGGCTCGGTCATTGAAAACATCCACAGCGTGCAGCTGACGTGGCCCCTGGGTGGGGACCCTGCCCGAGAGGGGCCAGGCAGGGGGTGGTGTGTTCCTGGGGGGCCCTCGGGTTTGGAGAAGGCCCCGCTGGAAGCTGAGACCAGCCCCTTTCTCAGGCTGTGGGGAGCAGGCTGAGTGGCCCAAAAGGACACCCTTGCTCCTGGTCCATGCCTGCCTGGGACCCCCAGGACTGGACACCCTGGATGGGGAACAGGAGGGGAGGCATCAACCATGTGGGAGGGGCCACGTTCAACCACAGAGGGTCTGGCAATTGTGCAGGACTGCTCAGGTTGGCGTGTCGAAGCTGGGACAGCAGGCGGGAGGACCGATGAACCCCGCCCTCTGCACATGCCACCTGCCCCCCAGCCCCCACAACTGGGAGCTGCGATGGGAGGTGGGAGAGGCTGCTCCTGGGTTCGGGGCACAGGGAGCAGGAGAGCCTGTCCATTCCTCAGCTGGGCCCAGCTGCCCTGGACCCCAGGAGTCCTGAGCCACATGGACAGAGAGAGCAACCAGAATGGGCACCACCCAGATACGGGGGTGCTGGCAGGAGAGAGGAGCCTTTGGAGGTGGCAGCAGCCCTCCACAGAGAGGGGGCGCTCAAGTGCCACTTCACACTTTACGGAGGAGCGGACACCAAGGTCAGGGAGGGTATCCATCTCACTCAAAAAACAAGATAGAGACCCTGCCCAGTAGCTTTGTTGGTTAGAGCAACATCCTGATATGCCAAAGCTGTGGGTTTGTGGGTTCGATCCCTGGTCAGGGCACGTACAAGAATCAACCAATGGCCCTGGCTGGTGTGGCTCAGTGGATTGAGTGCAGGTCTGCAAACCAAAGGGTCGCTGATTCGATTCCCAGTCAGGGCTCATGCCTAAGTTGCTGGCCAGGTCCCCGGTAGGGGGCACACTTGAGGCAACCACACATTGATATTTCTCTTCCTCTCTTTCTCCCTCCCTTCCCCTCTCTCTAAAAATAAATAAATAAAATATTTTTTTAAAGAATAAACCCAATGGATGCATCAATAAGAACAACGAATGGATTTTTCTCTAAAAAAATCAAGAGATAAAAAAATTAGAAAAAAAGTGAAGCTGGAGTAAGCATGCACCCGCAGTGTAATTATATTCAGCACCAAAGCCTGATTCTTTGCTAGAATGAGACTCCGGACTGGGCCAAAGCAAGCAGCGGAGCGGGCTGGGTTCCATGAGGCAGAGCCCACAAGATAAAAGAAACCAGTTTCCCAGGAGGAGCAGAGCAATTCCTGGGACTCAGGCCAGAGTGAAATTCTTCCTGGCGTCCTCGGGACCCACACTGCATGTCAGGAGCTACATCCTCCACGTATGCCTCCTGCAGAGAAGACAACAGGCGTCCTGGGACTCTCGCTATACCATCCCACAGGGCCAGGCCAGTGGCACCCTGCCAAGGTAAACTTTCTGCGGGGGAGAAGAGTTGAACATCCCTTGTTTACACAGGAACTTTTAGTTCATTCTAAGCACGTCACACCGGGCAAGCAAAGCAGCCTGGCCACACTTGCTTGTCAGTAAACACAGACGTCCCCAGTAATGACACAGCTGACGTTTGCTGAACAGCTGCGCCCACCACACGAGGTCACACCATGGTTACAGGTGATGAGGTGGCTGTGTTGCCCTCCCTCTGCTACAGTGGAAGAAGCAGACTTAAAAGGTTATTCTAGAACCTTGAATGCTGCCATCACTGTGGCTCCCTGTGGGGGAAAAACGGGAAAGGTTTCCAGAGCGAAGGCAAAATGGTTCCCTGGGAAGCCACCGAGACGTCTCAGGTGTTTGGATTATAGAGGGCAGGGGCAGGGTGTACAGTGGCCACACACCCAAGTGTCAGGACAGCAGGACGAGGCTGTGGCTCCCAAAGTGACCGTGAAGACACTGAAGTCCCGAGAGAGGAAGGTGGTCACTCGTGGGGGCTCCGTTGTGGAATCCCGCCCTCCACCCAAGACTGGGGGCTACCTTTGTTGACTCAGAGTCCCTTTCTTTGGGGACCTACCTTTGGGAGTGGAGCGGTGCATGCGGGGTTCACACCAGATAGTCCCTGGAAAGCAGGGGCGCTGTTGGACACGTATCCACGGAAAGAAGGGGCTTGTGCGTTGGTACTGGGAAGCCAAAGCGTGGCTGGCAGGAAGCGACATCCACCATGATGACTGGCTGTTGCTGTGAGCGGTCCGTCAGCGGCAGGGCCCTGCTCTGGACCCAGGGACTTGTCAGGTGGAGCAATTAAATTCTCTCTCCCCGGAAATGAAGTCTGGTGCCCAACCGCACCCAAGAGAGGGTGGCAGGAGCCATGTCAACTCTCAGGCGTCACAGAGACAAATTCCACTGGTTCTGACTGCTGAGACCCTGCCGCTGGCCTTTCCCTAGTTCTTATCCTCCTTTAGTTATTTTTTTTAATGATTTCATTTATTGAGTTTTAGAGAGAGGGGGAGGGGAGGGAGAAAGAACGGGAGAGAAACATCAATGAGAGAGGAACATCACTGGCTGCCTCTTGTATGTGCCCGGACCGGGGACCAAACCTGCAACCCAGGCACGTGCCCCGACCGGGAATCAAACCAGTGACGTTTCGCTTTGCGGAACGATGCCCAACCCACAGAGCCACACCGCTCATGGCTTTATTCTTCTTTAAGCCTGGATGTTCATGTCTTCCTTCACTTGATTTCCTCCCAATGAATCCCCTTTTCTTGCTTAAACTCACCAAACTCGGTTTCTTTCACCAGCAGCAAAGATCCTGACTGAGCCCCGCCAGCTCCTCTGTTCTGTTCCCACCAAAATAAAGGCAGGTGCAGAGAGGGGCTCAGCTGGCCCTGGCTTCCCTTTGGGAGGACACTAACTTCCTGTGAAACGCCCTTCGTGGGATCAACAGCCCCTGCAGGAGTTCAGTGTAGCTTCAGAATTCCCACAGAGAGCAAGCAGATGCATCATGTGGTGGGCAGCTGGGAATCTTCTGGAGTGAGTGGAAACAGATGTTGCTGCACCAGGCTCCTTGAGGGTCCTGCCTACTCCCCCCAAGTGCACACACAGCACACGCATGCACGAGCGAGCACACACGCACTCCAACCAGGATGCCTCGCGGTGTTGCGTGAGAATAGTAAGTGCTGCTCACGAGAAAGAGGCCCACGTGCAGAAAGGCTGCAGTCTCTCACTGGGGCAGCAGGGGTGTGTCAGGCATCGCAAGACTGGTTATCACCTTGCCTGTGTCCGTCCTCAGAGGGACGCACTTAGGGGCGGCACTCACATTCCTCCTTTTTTAAAAAAGATTTTACTTCTTTACTTTTAGAGAGAGGAGAAGGGAGGGAGAAAGAGAAGGAGAGAAACATCAATGTGTGAGAGAGACATCAATCATTTGTCTCCCACACGCCTCCAGCTGGGGACCTGGCCCGCAACCCAGGCATGTGCCGTGACTGGGAATCGAACCAGTGACCTTTCGGTTTGCAAACTGGTAGTCAGTCTGCTGAGCCACACCAGCCAGGCCGACATTCCTCATTTTATTATTCAGGAGACGGCACTCTGCCCAGACCTTTGCCCAAGATCTCTCTCTAGGAAAGTTCAGTGGGACTGGAGGGAAAGGAAGGATGGGGGGCCTTCTGAGTCTTAGGCACAGAGGTGTGGCCTGCTCCTCTCTGCCCTCAGTCTGTCACTGGCGGACCCCTCACTGAGCCCTGGGTCATGAGAGACTTTAGGTGTCCCACTCACTGGCTGAGCGACCTCGTGCATGTGACCTCTCTGGGCCTCGGTTTCCTTGTCAGTAAAATCAGGGAGATAATACATACCCTGAGACGTTATTACGAAAGTTAAAAGATATCGCACAAGGCGTCTCCCTTACATTCATCACTTGATGGTAGGGAACTAATATAGGAATTCCAAGAGCACAGGAGATTTTGTTTGTTCTTATGTTTTTTTTTGGGGGGGGGGGGTAACATGTATAGAAAAGGTTCTACCAGCCTTGTAGACCGTCACTTTCCTGTCAGGTGGCGAAGGTGGAGGCCAGGTTTGACCTCTCCGTGATCCGCGGCAGATGGCATGCTGGTGAGGTGTGCACAGCGGGTGTTTCAGGAATTACTTGGAAGAGGAGTTCATGGACTTGGCCTGAAACCACAGACCCACGAGGTGGCTGCCTGCACAGTAGAGGGTCGGGGGCTTGGAAGGGCTCTCCACCCCTGGCGTCCCTCCGTCTGCCCCAGAAAGGCTGGAATCCGGAATGCAGGGGGATGCTTGTCTCATCGTTGTCCACTTCATAGCAAACGGAAGCTTGGTAATTAAGGGGGAATCAGACCAGGACCCCCACCCCGGAGCAGCAGGGACCAGAGGAAAGTCCCCCGCCGGCCACGTGGCCAATAAAATGGATGGTGGGGCAGCAATAACGGGGAGCAAAAGCCAAATTCTCCACACGACGCTTGGGTTGGTTCCAGTTTGTGACGGTTGGAAATAAAACTTATGAAAATTCATCAGTAAGTCTGCATCTGGACGCACGTGCTTGCATCCCTCTGGGGTGAAGAGGAATGGGTGAGTCACATGGTAGGTGTGCTGAACTCTTTAAGAAACTGCCAAACTGTTTTTCCAAGGGCTCCTGCCATTTCGTCTCCTCATCAGATGCGTATGGAAAGGTCTCGAGGCTCCATCGCGCTGCCAACGGGAATTCTGGAGCAGGCAGACTCGACCGTTTCAGCCATTCTGATAGGTGTGTCTGTGTCTCGCTGTGCTTTCAGTGTGCTTTCCCCGCACGGTGAGCAACGTTGAGCATCTTTTCACGGGCCGATTTGCACGTCCTCTTCAGGGAAATGTCCATTCCAATCTTTTGCCCATTTTTGAATTGGGTTGTTTGTCTCTTTATTGTTACGTTGTGAGAGTTTTTAAAGTATACTCTGAATACTAAACTCTCATCAGAGATGCGATTTGCAAATATTCTCCCCCATTCTGTGCACCGAGTTTTCACTTTCCTGATAGTGTACGTTGAAACATAGAAGTTTTTAATTTGGATGAAGTCCAGTTTTTCCTCTTATAGTTTGTTTTCTTACTCATGTGTTAGGTTTCATATCTAAGAAATTATTTCCTAAGCCAAGGTCATGAACATTTGTTGCAGGTCCCATCCTGCAGAGTCTGCGTGGTCTGTGGATGAGGACAAGAACAAATGCACGGACGACAGCATCCTGTGGAGGAAAAGGGACGGGGCGGTACTCTCTCAAGATGAGAGTCGCTCGGCCACTTCTCTCAAGGGGAGAGTGCCCTGACCCTTGCCTGGACAGGCTTTTATTGTTTTTCTCGGGTCTTACATCAAAGAAGGATTTATTATCTATTACACAGGATATTGTTGTCTACATTTCAGGTGCAATCAAGCAAACGAGCATAACAAATGCAGAAGGGAAAGGCGGCGAGCTGATTAGCTTTTTCCTTAGGGAAGTTCACACAGGCTTTGGAAATTACCTTGAAGACAGGCAATAAACAGCTACTGTTTCAGACCAGGGCCAGGGAGTTTTAGCAAGAGCAAGCCAAGACAGTCTGGATGCATTTTCTGGGTCTGGTTCCCACGGGAAAACCGGTCTGAGGGTCTGGCTCCTGCCCGCCACCCCGCTCCTGGGGGCTTTCCCATGCCGGGCTGGGCCACATCCGCCATTGCCTCACAGATCGGTTCCCTACAAACACTCACACCTACGTTTTCTCCTAAGGGCTGTACAGTTTCAGCTCTTACCCTTAGGTCCGCGCTTCGTTTTGAGTTACTTTTGTATGTGGGGTGAGGTACAGGGTCCAAGTTCATTTTTTGCACGTGCTGTCCAATTCCCCCAGCACCGATTTTGGAAAAGATTGTCCCTGGTCTCTTTGAATTGCCTTGCCCCCTGGGTGAGAAGGAATTGACCGAACACGTATGGGTTTATTTCTGGACTCTCAGTTCTGTTCCGTGGGTCTCTAGTTCTATCCTTGGACCATCCATTGGTTGATTTTTGAATTTTTTTTTTACTAATTTTTTAAAAGATTTTATTTATTTATTTCTAGAGAGGGAAGGGAGGGAGAAAGAGAGAGAGAGAGAGAGAAACATCAGTGTGCAGTTGCTGGGGGCTGTGGCCTGCAACCCAGGCATGTGCCCTGACTGGGAATTGAACTTGCGATGCTTTGGTTCGCAGCCCGCACTCAATCCACTGAGCTACTCCAGCCAGGGCTGATTTTTGAATTTTGAACTGATCTTGAATTCCTGGGATAAGCCTCACTTGGTCATGATATCTCATGGTTTTTACAAATTGTCGAAAGTCTATTGTCAAAGTTTTCTTTAGAATTTTTGCATCTGTGTTCATAGTGAGTATTGGTGTAGTTTTCTTATAATGTCTTTGATTTTGATATTACAGTAATATCAACCTCATGGAATGAACCAGAAGTTGTCTCTCCTTTTCCCTTTTCCAGAAGAATTTGTGGAGAATTGATATTATTCCTTCCTGAAATGTCTGGTCCAGTTCCCCAGGGAAGCCAGATGGGCCTCAGGTTTTCTCTGTGGAAAGGTTTTAGATACAGGTTCAAGTTTTAAAATAGATATAGGGTTATTCAGACTATATATTTTTTCTTTTTTTCAACCCTTGCCCAAGTTATGTGTTTATTGATTTTAGAGAGAGAAGAAGGGAGGGAGACAGAGAGGGAGAGAAACATCAGTTGGTTGCCTCCCGTACTCCCTGACTGGAGAGCGAACTGGGAACCGAGGTGTGTGCCCTGACTGGGAATTGAACATGCAACCAACTGAGCCACCTGGCCGGGTTCTATATTCTTCTTAAAGGAGCTTGTGGTTTTTATAAAAATTTTTTTAAAGATTTTATTTATTTATTTATTTTTTAGAGAGAGGGGAAGGGAGGGAGAGAGAGAGGGAGAGAAACATCAATTGGCCCCACAATTCACTGCTGCTCTTTCATTTTTAAAATTAATTTCCTGTTGTTGTTTTTTTGTCTTGGATAGTTCCCACGGCTATGCCTTCAAGGTGACTCATATTTTATTTTGTTCTGTTCTCACCAATCTGCGGCTGACCCCGTGCAGGGTTGTTGTTGTTTAGTTCCAGACACTGTTTGCACCTGGAGAAGTCCGGCTGGGACTTCTGGGGACTGTCCAGGCGCCCACACCACTCTGAGCACACGAAAGGCGGTCATGGTGATGGCAGTCATGTTCTTGCTGCCCGCTCAGCCCGTGTGGGGGTTGGGCAGTTCCTCTACTGCTTTTCCCACCTGGAGTAGTTTGCCCACGTGCACCTGCTGAGAAGCCCCCAGCCACACACCTGAGAGGTGCCTTGTGTGGACCCCTCTTTCTGGAACTCTGTCCTGCCGCCTCTGGCCAGTTGATGCCTCCCTGGCACTCAGCTGTTTCGGCAACTCGGGGAGTCCACTGGGCTCCCCCCGGGTTCCCTGCTCCTGCTCCATGGTCTGGATGTGCTCTTAGGAGCCCGGTGCTGGGCCTGTTGTAGGGCTCACCTCACTCTCCCCTGTCCCTCAGGAACTGCTGTCCTCTGCCTGATGTCCATTGTCCTGAAAACCATTGCTTCATATGTTTCGTGTGTTAGGTGTTTGGCTGTTTCAGGTAGGAAGCAGTGGGGTGGATCTGACCCCCGTGGCTCCATCTTAGCCGGAGATGGAAGGCAAAGCTAGCGGGTTCTGAAGGCTGTGTGCAAACGGCCTTCCTTCGGTCCGGGTAGCCCCCGACACGTCTCTGAGGCTGCCAGGGAGAGTCTGGGGGGAGACCCAGTGCACATGCGGGCGGACAGGATGTCTAGCAGCTGGCTTTCACGCTACAGAGGAGCCGTGCCTTCACTGGGTCAGACACCCGGGAAGGGCCCGAACACTCCCATCCCCACGGTGGGGTGACCTCAGAGAGCCACGTGCAGGTCCAGGCTCTCCCCTTGCCTCTGGGCCGGTCTCTGAGCAAAGTGCTCGGAGGGCCTGACTTCTGGGTTCAGGCGCCAGTGTCTGGAGGCAGTGGCCAGCACGAAGGTGTTCTTGGCAGGAGAGCGAGGTCTGATTGTGGAGCCCACTTCCTCTTTAATCTTGAACCTGATTGGAGTGGACCGTGACCCCTTGAGCAGACTGGGTGTCATTCTGGGAATGAGGGGACACAGGGCCTGGGGGCCGGCCTGGCCCTGGACCCTCACACAGGGACGAGGGGACTCCCTCTGCCGTCCAGCCCTGGTCCCTCCCTTTCTGGATCCTGGCAGTGGCGACACGGGAGACCTGTGCTCTAAGGGTACAGAGCCGTGTATTACTCTCCCAACGATAATTTTAATTGTCTGATAATTGTCCTCCAAGCACTAACAATAATAACACTGAAGTTTCTTAGAGCTTTCTTTAAAAAAAATTATTTATTTATGTTTAGAGAATGGGGAAGGGAGGGAGAGAGAGAAACATCCACCGGCTGCCTCTAGCATGCCCCATAATGCTCAATCCACTGAGACCCACCAGCCAGGGTGAAAGTTTTCTTTCTTTTTTAATGACACAATATGTTTTGTCCTGGTGCGTGGTAAAGGTTTAGAATATCCAGTGCACTGGAGACTCCCAGAGTTCTCCCTTCCTCCTCGCACGCGAGTGACTTCTGAGCAGCCGCCCCCCCGCCCCCAGGCTGTGCTTTCTGCCTGCCCCTCTCCTGCGTCCTTTAATGCACCTCCACCAGTGTCTTCCACGAGTTCAAATCCCACTGCCTCCCACCCCCTGACCCCTCAGTGGCCCTTCCCTCGCTGCCTGCAGAGTAGAACTGCAAGCGGATCCACCGACTGCAAGTCTGCAGTTAGGCAGCTTGGAGGATAAATCGCCCAGTGGAACCCCGTCAAGGAGTTTTCTTTCAGAGTCTGGGTACGGTCGACCCTTGGGAGGTCTCACTGTCGTGATGAGGACTGGCTTTCCAAAGCCGCCCTGCTCACCAACCTCCCACGCTACAACCCCCCGCTCCCGCCCAACACACAGTCACAAATCCCAACCGAAGTTTGCCCCACTAGCCTCTCCAAAGAGCCCCAGAGGGTTCGGGAAATCCTGTTGCCTTTAGGACCTGGAGGATCTGAGCCGGGGAGCACCCCTCCCCGCCCCCCGCGAAGTCGGCGCCGGAACTGCTCTAATAGGAACCAGCCGCCTGGCCCTCGGGGGTCGGGGCTCCTGCAGCGATCTTGGGGGACCCTCCGCGAGGCGCGAGGCGCGCCGAGTGGGCACGGCGGTGGGGCGGGGCGGGCGGGGGGTGGCCGCCGAGAGAGGCCGGAGAGGTGGGCGGTGCGCAGGGAGGGACCCTGACCTCCGCGGAGAGCGAGCGCCACCGCCCCCTCCACCGGGGCCCGGGGCCCGAGTCCCGCCCCGGCCACCGGTCCCCACGCCCTCCCCGCGGGACTTCTTTTGAGTTGGGGTGCGCGTGATTTCCCAGCCAGGGCGGTCTGGGGCACTCTACAGCAAGGGGACCGCCCCCAAGCCCCCCGAGAGCTTCTCGGGTAGGGTCCTCAGGGCTGGGAGCCTGGAGGAAGCAAACTCTCCAGGTGGAAGCGCGCAGCCGCCGCCCCAAAGAGTTACCGGAGTGCGAGCCTCCCCAACCCCGACTCTCCCGGGCCCTCCTCCCCCGTCCCGGGAGCCTAGAGGCGCAGCCAGGACAGCCCGAACGGTCACACGTGGAGGCATCCCCTTGGGCGCTGGGTGCGTGGGCTGCGGTGGGTCCCCAGGGACCCGGGCTGGGGGTGGGGTCTGGAGCGCAGGCCCGAGAAGTGGGAGGGGACAGGTTGGGGGGTGGTCTCTGAGGAGGAGCCAGGCTGGGCTGTATTGTTCGGCACTCCGCCGGCCCGAGCGCGCGGAGCTGGCGGGGTAGGGCGCGCGGGGCTTGGGGCGCCCGTCCTCCCGTGTTCGCCTCACTGCCGGTGCCCCGCGAAGAGACCCGGGCTTCCCGGCGCACCCCGGATCGCCTCTTCCCCGCTCGCCCGGGCCGGAGGAGGGCCGTTCAGGTGGGGCGCGGGTCTTCCGAGGGAGCGTGAGGAAGGCCGGCGCTCTGCGCCGGTGGGGCTGGGACTGCCCCATAGGAGGAACGGAGGTCCCAGGTGGGCCGCCCACGCAGCGCCCGCTGGGTCCGTGGACTGGGCTGCCGAGTGGGCGGCGCTGGAGCGAGGGTCCCCCACTTCACGCTGTCGCACCCGGTGCCCTCCGCAGGAGTCCGGGGCCCCGGCCCACCGCGATGACCGCGATCCGAAGCCGCAGGGAGCGCGGGCGCCCCGACTCCCCTCCCTAGCAGACGCGGCTTCCTCCTCGCCCCCCGCCCGACTGCAGGATGGGGGGCGGCGGGTCGGCCCTGAGGGTCTGCGCCGAGCACAGCGGGGGTATCAACTGGCTGAGCCTGAGCCCCGACGGGCAGCGCCTGCTGACGGGCAGCGAGGACGGCACAGCCCGACTCTGGAGCACCGCGGACGGCCGGTGCTGCGCCCTCCTGCAAGGTAGACGCGCCGCGCCTCCCGCCCCTCCACCTCTGCCCTTTCCGTCTGCTCGCCGCCCCCAGGCCCCTTTCCGGGAGTCCAGCCCCCACCCCTCCCGGGGCACTCGGGGAAGCGCGCCACCCGGGCCCGGCGTCCGCCCGGCCGGGGGCGCGCGGAGTGGGGGCGCAGGGCGAGCTGCGATCCGGGTCAGTGGGCCGAGGGGCGCCCTCTGCGGGGCCGAGGTCACAGCTCAGCCCGCTGCGTGCAATCCTTTCCGTTAAAACAGTTATAATAAACAAGAAATCCCACCTGTGCGCCCTCAGGTGCGCAGCACCACGGCGGGCCTCTCGCTGGCCAGGTCACCTCTGGCTGGACATCTCTTTCGGCCCGTTCGTGCCGCGGGTTCCGAGCACTACCGTGAGCAGCCCTCACATCCTCTCATCCCACTCGTGCAGACAGGGAAACTGAGGCACGGAGTTGAGTAACAGCTGGCGCGGATGGAGGTGAGGCTTGAACCCCCTCTCCCATCCGACCGCCCTCCCCTGCTCTCTGCTGCCTCGTCGCATCTGCAGTTCCGCATATTTAGAAACCGGACGAAATTAGCAAGAGTTTCATAACAACTTTACAAATACACGTCGGTCTGTACTTGTGCGCTTCCTCGTCGGAGGTGGATCTGTGTCTCCCCCTGGCTCCCAGCCGCGGCATATCAAGTCCTGGGCCAGGGCTCCCGGCGGTCTGAACCCTGTGGGCAGAGGGGGATGGGGCGGCCGCAGAGGGCGGCCTGGAGAAGAGGCAGCTGGAGGGACAGACAGAAAAGACTGGCGGGGGGCAGGGCAGCGGGCGCCACTTTTCGTGCTGAGTCGAGGGTGAGTTCCAGCTCACCTGCCACTGCACGCCCTGGACGCCTCTCCCCGAGCCCCTCCTGGACTTGGAGGGGCGACTTGACTTCGAACTGGCAGCCAGTCAGTTCAACGGTGTAAGGAGGGCCCACACGACCTTGGCAGGAACCCGCGAGCCTCTGCGTGTCCTTTTGAACATAATAACTGCGTCTTATCTGCGCTCTTCATCCCTTCGAAAATATTTTGAGTTTGGCTTTTTTGCTTATTCTGCACAAATCCAACAGCTTGCTGCCAAGGCGCTGTGGTCCCTGGAGACCGGATGGGCCCTGCCTCCCCCACGCCATCCCTCCCCTTCACCCGCCCTCATCCGTCCAGCCTGGGGACGGGGCCTTGCGCCCCTGCTCTGGGCCTCAGGGCCCCGGAGCCCTGTCTCTGGCCTGTAGATCAGGGTCAGGGGTCAAGGACACACTCTGCAGCCACAGGGCCCCTCTCTGAATGGGCTCTGAGCCAGGCCTCACTTGGCTTGTGAGTTCAGATCCCAGGTGGGTGCTTGGCGCACAGAAGAGGGGGCTGTCTACGCTGCGGGGCAGGGGAGGGCAACGTGGACCGCTGTTGGGAGCCTCGGCCGCCAGCTCAGGGCCAGGTCCCCGACAGGGCGGAGGGTCAGCCTGGCCCTGCTTAAAAGATGAGGGTTCTTTGTTTTGTTTTGTTTTTTCACATGGAAAAACTTATTTTTATTGTCACCTCTTAAGTCTTTGTTTATGGGCTATATGGTTACTGATTTGCAGTCGATGTTTACATACATACATGTTTTTCTTCCACGGGTCTCGAAAGCAGCCCTGCACCTCAGTCTGAGGCATCCCTGACGGCGTGGCCGCAGGTGCCCGTGGGCACTCCCGATTCTTCGTGTTTTTCTTGGCCCAGTTCACACTGGTACTTGGCGCTTCCTGTGAGAAGGGAGGAAGCAGCCTGAATGGGGATGATGCCCCCGTATGGTAGACCGTCTGGGGGGCCTGGGTCAGTCCGCCCTGGGTCCCTGGAGGACTGCCTGACGTGAGGCTGCTGTGCGGGGCCAGTAGGGGGGGGGCACCTCCCGCCTTCAGGGCTGCCCGCCAGCCAGCCCCCCACAGTGCTGCATCCTCCTATCGGCAGGTCTGGCCTCAGGGAGAGTTTGTTGATGATCCTAACACAGTTGATAAACTCTATGGGTTGGCAAGAAGCTGAGCTGTGTTCTGCCAAACACACTTTGCCCTTGCCTTTTACACTGACGTGGTTTTCAAGGGAAACATAATCTCCAGTTTCTTCAAGTGTTTATTTAATTCGCACAAATGTTGTTTTCTCAGAGGCCTGGTATAGGCTACCCAAGAAGACTGGAAACCATTTCTCTTTTAATTTTAAATAAATTCTGTTTCTTAGAAGTCAGGAAGTTGAATTCTTCCGAGAGTAGCTAAGCTTAAACTCAGCCCCCCGCTTCACCCCCCAGAAAGTATGAGTTAGCCTAAAATGGCACAGGAGATTCTAAATCCCCATATGCCTGATCCTGGGCATCTACGTGAAATTTTAAAATTCGATCAAAATCGTTAATATAGTAAATACGTCTCCCAAATGTGTGGATGTTTGAATTCATCTATCTTCTCACCTATGAGAAGGGAAGGTTCACCTTCTGGTGCCTGAATCCCCTTCAGAGAGACTAGGCTTCAGTTCCCTGAGCTGGAAGCATCTTTGCCGGAAGGACAGGCCCTGACGGGGACCGAGGTCTCCTGGGCAGGGGCAGCTTAATAACATGGGTCCCGATTCCAATTCCACAAATAGGGCAATGTTTGTTTGTTTGTTTGTTTTAATTTTAAAGAGTTTGTTTAGTTTTAGAGAGAGGGGAAGGGAGGGAGGAAGAAAGGGAGAGAAACATCCATGTGTGGTTGCCTCTAGTGCACCACCTACTGGGGACCTGGCCCACAACCCAGGCACGTGCCCTGACTGGGAATCGAACCGGCGACCCTTTGGTTCTTAGGCCAGTGCTCAATCCGCTGAGCCACACCAGCCAGGGCACAAGGGAGATCTTTAAAAGACTTGACACCAGGTAGATAAGAGGGATGACCAGTGCACTAGGCTGAGACCCCAGACTCTGCTCGGCCCTCCCTCTGTCCCACATGTCCATCTTGGCTGTGTCCCTACCTCATTCACCATTTCTGCCAAACCCCTGAATTTAGGCCTTGGGGAGTGTGGTGTCCTCTCCCAAGTGCCCTTGTCCTCCCCACACAGCACCACGGGGACCGTCCCCCTCTGCCTTGCATGTGCCAGGCCCGGGACTGACTGTCTGCTGGGCGGGCTGCCCGCTCTGACGGCAGGGAACGCGGCTGCCTCATCTCCGCATCTGGGTTGTTCCCTGTGGCTGCCGTGACCAGTGATCACACTGGGTGCCTTGGAACAACAGAAGCTCATTCTTGCACAGTTCTGGGGGCCAG